>CATLJY010000827.1:0-26000 GCA_949987705.1 Thereva unica
CATTATCTAATATTTCAATGAGTGTAGGAGGAGTTTCTTTAGTAATTTTTTAAATTGTAGAGAATCGTCTTTTAACCTTTTAGGCAGACAGGTCACATGTTTAGTCGTAATTTAGAATTTATGAACAAGCTTTGATCGAAAGAAAATAACAGAAAAATTAATGAAAGCATAAAACGACATCATGATGTTTTCATGTGAGGTCTTCAAAACAGTTCATCCGTGTTGAATACTCTTTCAATAACTTCTGTGTTCAGAGACGAATCGTCTAAATCGTTGCTGATTGAATGAATTTGTGAGATGAAGGTTTCGTCCATGGCTCTTATTTTGTATGCCAACAAACCTTAACAATATTTAAGTTAAGCTATACACTGAGATACATTATAATAGAAGAAGGATCGAGAGATCCTTATGCGAAAATGTGGACAAAAGTCGCAATACAAAATCCCAGTGATTTTCTGAAAATATTAAAAACTAGCATAAAACCCGCGTGCCTTGCAACGCCTTTAAATAAAAACTGTTTATTATGTGCACTGTTTTCCTTGAAAAGAAAACAAACAAAAAAGTCAGTTGTTATTATCCCTAAAAAAGGTTTATTATAGAGCATTTTTTTAATAAACATGGTAAACAAATTGCTGCGTATATCACCTCTGCTCAACAAATCTGCAAGTTTTGAAGCAGAGATTGGTGTGTATATGTCATCAAGAGAAGTGACAAAGGAATCCTAAATAAAGTAAACTTTGAGTCATTCATTTCCACGTGATTATAAGGATGCACTGTCAAAATTTCAGCCCTTCAGCCCCAGCGGTTTGGGTTAACTCCATTTCACCCCTTTAGGGGATGAATTTCGAAAAATCTATTTATAGTGGATGTCCACGTCATTATAGGGATGCACTGTCAAAATTTCAGCCCTATAGCTCCAGCGGTTTTGGGTTGACCCCATTTCACCCCCTTATGGGATGAATTTCTAAAAATCGCTTCTTAGTGGATGTCCACGCCATTATAGGGATGCACCGTCAAAATTTCAGCCCTATAGCTCCAGCGGTTTGGTAAACCCCATTTCACCCCCTTAGGGGATGAATTTCGAAAAATCGCCTCTTAGTGGATGTCCACGTCATTATAGGGATGCACTGCCAAAATTTCAGCCCTATAGCTCAGGCGGTTTGGGTAAACCCCATTTCCCCCTTTGGGGAACGAATTTCGAAAAATCGCTTGTTAGTGGATGTTCACGTCATTATTGGGATTCACTGTCAAAATTTCAGCCCTATAGCTCCAGGTTTTGGGTTGACCCCATTTCACCCCCTTATGGGATGAATTTCTAAAAATCGCTTCTTAGTGGATGTCCACGCCATTATAGGGATGCACCGTCAAAATTTCAGCCCTATAGCTCCAGCGGTTTGGTAAACCCCATTTCACCCCCTTAGGGGATGAATTTCGAAAAATCGCCTCTTAGTGGATGTCCACGTCATTATAGGGATGCACTGCCAAAATTTCAGCCCTATAGCTCAGGCGGTTTGGGTAAACCCCATTTCCCCCTTTGGGGAACGAATTTCGAAAAATCGCTTGTTAGTGGATGTTCACGTCATTATTGGGATTCACTGTCAAAATTTCAGCCCTATAGCTCCAGCGGTTTTGGGTTGACCCCATTTCACCCCCTTATGGGATGAGTTTCGCAAAATCGCTTGTTAGTGGATGTCCACGTCATTATTGGGATTCACTGTGAAAATTTCAGCCCTATAGCTCCAGCGGTTTGGGTAAACCCCATTTCACCCCCTTAGGGGATGAATTTCGAAAAATCGCCTTTCTGAGATTTGAAACAAATAATTTTAAACCAGAATTGTCTAATCTTTCAATTGGTGGCATTCATAATGTTCTACGATATACATTAGCCGAGATACCAGGCGTAGAGCGTAAAAAATGGTGACAAATCGTACTAATTAATTAATTAAAAAAAAACTAATCAAAATAGCGAAAAACGGAAACTTACTTCCACCTTCTGGGGTATCCATGCATCTACAAAAAAAATTTCAGATTTCTATCTCTTCTAGTTTGGCTACAATGCGTGACGGTACGCACAAGCAGACACACAGATACACAGACACACAGATACACAGACACACAGACACACAGACACACACTTTCCTTTATTAATATAGATTAAGAACAGGAACGTGAGTGACTCCGTTTATAAGATATGTAATTAAAAATGTGATCTAAATCCCAGTATTCTTCGTTTTTTCAGAAAAATTCCAATATTTTAGCATTTTGGTCATATTTTGAGCCTACATATCTTGTAAACGGAATCATTCAAGTTCCTGTTCTTAAAATTTTCGAATGCAAGTATCAAATTCGTATTCAGGATGCTCAAAAATATATAAATACAAGTTTTAAACTTATTTATACAAATTTTGAAAAATTATGTCCGCCATATTAGATTCGCCATTTTGAGTTTTCAATTTTTGACATCAAATTCGTGATAAGCGAGGTGGATTAGCTTATAATACCGAATTTCGTCCAAATTCATCAATATTTAGACTTTTGTCCACGTTTTCGGCAATTCGTCCCACTGTGCGACGGTTGGATTTTAACTCGCTAAAAAAACGTATTCGTTAAACTGTTTTTTTTTAAATTGGTGTCCTAGGATAAAACTCAATTTCACCCAAATGTCCTGGTTTTTTGTAGTTTTTGTCCCGCCTCGGCAATTTAGGCGATGGCAGCCCTAAATTAAGGTAGTATTGGATGGCGTCAAATCTGAATCTCACCCCATCTCTGCGGGAGTCCCCCAGGGGTCAATTTTATCACCGGCCCTATTTCTCATTTTTATAAATGACCTACTTTCAGTCCCCTCCAACCCACTTCTCAGCTTCGCTGACGACGGTACTCTACGTTACTCGTACAGATTCGATACAAGACAGACTCATGCCAGATCCTGTCTTGATGATCGCGAACTAATGTCCAAGTCGATTAGTAACGACATTAAGCTGATTCTAGAGTGGGGAAAGAAGAATCATGTTGAATTCAACTCCGACAAAACCAAGTACTGTCTTATCTCCAAAAAGAAGTTCAACACCTCACCATCCTTGAAAGTGGATGACGTGGTACTAAAGGCCGACCCATCCCTACACATCTTAGGCGTGACTTTAGCCAAAGACTTGCGATGGAATGACCACATATTCCAAATCGCCAAACAAGGATCTCAGTGCTTGGGATTTCTTAAGAGGTGCAAGTTCCTCCTCCAGCCATCGGCCCGTGATGTTATTTATAAATCCTACATTCGACCTCTTCTCGAATATAACTCCATCGTTTGGGGCGGCGCTCCAATAACCACCTTGGCATGGCTAGATAAGGTCCAAAAAAGGGCCCTTAAACTAATTGATGGTGACACCATTTGCTCCACCATCGACCCCTTGAGCCACCGTAGGAATGTAGCTGCACTGACAAAATTTTATCGCTACTTTCATAGTGACTGTTCCTCCGAGCTAAAAGCTCTCCTGCCTCCACGGCAATCCTATACCCGCAACACCAGATTAGCCCACTCGTCTCATTCCCTCCACCTGCCACCATCTATGTATTTAATTGTTCATTATATATTTTTCTTTTTTTTATATTTAACTAGCATAAAACCCGCGTGCCTTGCAACGCCTTTAAATAAAAACTGTTTATTATGTGCACTGTTTTCCTTGAAAAGAAAACAAACAAAAAAGTCAGTTGTTATTATCCCTAAAAAAGGTTTATTATAGAGCATTTTTTTAATAAACATGGTAAACAAATTGCTGCGTATATCACCTCTGCTCAACAAATCAGCAAGTTTTGAAGCAGAGATTGGTGTGTATATGTCATCAAGAGAAGTGACAAAGGAATCCTAAATAAAGTAAATTCATTTCCACGTGATTATAAGGATGCACTGTCAAAATTTCAGCCCTTCAGCCCCAGCGGTTTGGGTTAACTCCATTTCACCCCTTTAGGGGATGAATTTCGAAAAATCTATTTATAGTGGATGTCCACGTCATTATAGGGATGCACTGTCAAAATTTCAGCCCTATAGCTCCAGCGGTTTTGGGTTGACCCCATTTCACCCCCTTATGGAATGAATTTCTAAAAATCGCTTCTTAGTGGATGTCCACGCCATTATAGGGATGCACCGTCAAAATTTCAGCCCTATAGCTCCAGCGGTTTGGTAAACCCCATTTCACCCCCTTAGGGGATGAATTTCGAAAAATCGCCTCTTAGTGGATGTCCACGTCATTATAGGGATGCACTGCCAAAATTTCAGCCCTATAGCTCAGGCGGTTTGGGTAAACCCCATTTCCCCCTTTGGGGAACGAATTTCGAAAAATCGCTTGTTAGTGGATGTTCACGTCATTATTGGGATTCACTGTCAAAATTTCAGCCCTATAGCTCCAGCGGTTTTGGGTTGACCCCATTTCACCCCCTTATGGGATGAATTTCTAAAAATCGCTTCTTAGTGGATGTCCACGCCATTATAGGGATGCACCGTCAAAATTTCAGCCCTATAGCTCCAGCGGTTTGGTAAACCCCATTTCACCCCCTTAGGGGATGAATTTCGAAAAATCGCCTCTTAGTGGATGTCCACGTCATTATAGGGATGCACTGCCAAAATTTCAGCCCTATAGCTCAGGCGGTTTGGGTAAACCCCATTTCCCCCTTTGGGGAACGAATTTCGAAAAATCGCTTGTTAGTGGATGTTCACGTCATTATTGGGATTCACTGTCAAAATTTCAGCCCTATAGCTCCAGCGGTTTTGGGTTGACCCCATTTCACCCCCTTATGGGATGAGTTTCGCAAAATCGCTTGTTAGTGGATGTCCACGTCATTATTGGGATTCACTGTGAAAATTTCAGCCCTATAGCTCCAGCGGTTTGGGTAAACCCCATTTCACCCCCTTAGGGGATGAATTTCGAAAAATCGCCTTTCTGAGATTTGAAACAAATAATTTTAAACCAGAATTGTCTAATCTTTCAATTGGTGGCATTCATAATGTTCTACGATATACATTAGCCGAGATACCAGGCGTAGAGCGTAAAAAATGGTGACAAATCGTACTAATTAATTAATTAAAAAAAAACTAATCAAAATAGCGAAAAACGGAAACTTACTTCCACCTTCTGGGGTATCCATGCATCTACAAAAAAAATTTCAGATTTCTATCTCTTCTAGTTTGGCTACAATGCGTGACGGTACGCACAAGCAGACACACAGATACACAGACACACAGATACACAGACACACAGACACACAGACACACACTTTCCTTTATTAATATAGAAGACTAGCATAAAACCCGCGTGCCTTGCAACGCCTTTAAATAAAAACTGTTTATTATGTGCACTGTTTTCCTTGAAAAGAAAACAAACAAAAAAGTCAGTTGTTATTATCCCTAAAAAAGGTTTATTATAGAGCATTTTTTTAATAAACATGGTAAACAAATTGCTGCGTATATCACCTCTGCTCAACAAATCTGCAAGTTTTGAAGCAGAGATTGGTGTGTATATGTCATCAAGAGAAGTGACAAAGGAATCCTAAATAAAGTAAATTTTGAGTCATTCATTTCCACGTGATTATAAGGATGCACTGTCAAAATTTCAGCCCTTCAGCCCCAGCGGTTTGGGTTAACTCCATTTCACCCCTTTAGGGGATGAATTTCGAAAAATCTATTTATAGTGGATGTCCACGTCATTATAGGGATGCACTGTCAAAATTTCAGCCCTATAGCTCCAGCGGTTTTGGGTTGACCCCATTTCACCCCCTTATGGAATGAATTTCTAAAAATCGCTTCTTAGTGGATGTCCACGCCATTATAGGGAAGCACCGTCAAAATTTCAGCCCTATAGCTCCAGCGGTTTGGTAAACCCCATTTCACCCCCTTAGGGGATGAATTTCGAAAAATCGCCTCTTAGTGGATGTCCACGTCATTATAGGGATGCACTGCCAAAATTTCAGCCCTATAGCTCAGGCGGTTTGGGTAAACCCCATTTCCCCCTTTGGGGAACGAATTTCGAAAAATCGCTTGTTAGTGGATGTTCACGTCATTATTGGGATTCACTGTCAAAATTTCAGCCCTATAGCTCCAGCGGTTTTGGGTTGACCCCATTTCACCCCCTTATGGGATGAATTTCTAAAAATCGCTTCTTAGTGGATGTCCACGCCATTATAGGGATGCACCGTCAAAATTTCAGCCCTATAGCTCCAGCGGTTTGGTAAACCCCATTTCACCCCCTTAGGGGATGAATTTCGAAAAATCGCCTCTTAGTGGATGTCCACGTCATTATAGGGATGCACTGCCAAAATTTCAGCCCTATAGCTCAGGCGGTTTGGGTAAACCCCATTTCCCCCTTTGGGGAACGAATTTCGAAAAATCGCTTGTTAGTGGATGTTCACGTCATTATTGGGATTCACTGTCAAAATTTCAGCCCTATAGCTCCAGCGGTTTTGGGTTGACCCCATTTCACCCCCTTATGGGATGAGTTTCGCAAAATCGCTTGTTAGTGGATGTCCACGTCATTATTGGGATTCACTGTGAAAATTTCAGCCCTATAGCTCCAGCGGTTTGGGTAAACCCCATTTCACCCCCTTAGGGGATGAATTTCGAAAAATCGCCTTTCTGAGATTTGAAACAAATAATTTTAAACCAGAATTGTCTAATCTTTCAATTGGTGGCATTCATAATGTTCTACGATATACATTAGCCGAGATACCAGGCGTAGAGCGTAAAAAATGGTGACAAATCGTACTAATTAATTAATTTAAAAAAAAACTAATCAAAATAGCGAAAAACGGAAACTTACTTCCACCTTCTGGGGTATCCATGCATCTACAAAAAAAATTTCAGATTTCTATCTCTTCTAGTTTGGCTACAATGCGTGACGGTACGCACAAGCAGACACACAGATACACAGACACACAGATACACAGACACACAGACACACACTTTCCTTTATTAATATAGAAGAAGATAGATTCATGTGCCTGGTGCGTCCCTTAGATGTAGTAATTTGTTGCATGTATCTTATTATAGAAGAACCTATGGACAAGACGAGCCCATTGCGTACTGTTCACGGAAGTTTAATGAGGTCTGCAATTACATTGATTTGCACTTAAAACGTGAAAAATTTAAAAGTATCATTATAAGTTTATGTACTTAAATTTCGCATAATTACATATGTATATGGTGAAAATAAAAATTGCTTGTAATTAATTAATATTTAAAGTATTATATTTGTTTGCTAGTAGTCTGTTAGATTTCTTTCTGTAGACGAATAATAAATAAATAAATAAAATTTGGAAAATGCAACTAAAGCACTTAAGTCGGAAGTTATGTTCATTATGGCCGACTTTAATGCAAAAACTGGTACAAAAAGAGCAGGAGAAGATCAAATAATGGGCGATTTCGGCTATGGTGTAAGGAATGATATAGGTGAAAGACTTATCCAATTTTTATGGCAACAAAGGGTCACAGTGGGAAATACACTCTTCAAAAAGAAAACAAAAAGGAAATGGACTTGGCTCCATCCAAATGGTGTTATTAAAAACGAAATAGATTTTATTATGAGTAACAAGTATTCATGGATATTTTGGTAATTAACAACTTTAAATTCGAAAGTGATCACAGGTTAGTCAGAGCAAAAGTAATTCTTAATCATAAATCGAAAGAAACTTTCAAGAAGAATGAAAAAAGAGAAATTCCACTCAATCTGAGCCAAGAGAAAATCAATGAATATAAAACCAAACTCAACACAAATTGCAAAATCGAAAACATTCACTCACTGCACAAACTAAAAAACTGATTGAAGAAAAGGAAAATCTAAGGCGTAAAGAAAATATTAATAATACTGAAAAAGAAACTTTGAAAATTTTGAGAAGAAAAATTAAGTGCGAGATTCGTAAGGATGTTGAGGAATACAATAATAGAATGGTCAAGTCAATGATCGAAGATACAAAATCAATAAAGAAAGTACGAGAAAGTATTACGGATGCAAGAGAGTGGATAACATGTTTAAATAAGAGAAATTTAAAGAATAAAGTCAGGAACCGCAAAGAAATTAATGAACTAGCCACTGATTTTTACTCCGACGTATACACGTCCACCCTTTCTACAGAGCAAATAGAAGAACTAATGCCAGATTTAACAGACAGGCAAACATCCCAGCATTTCTACCACCAGAAATTGAAAAGTCAATTGACGACCTAAAAAATGAAAAAAGTGCTGGAAATGATGGAATCAAAGCAGAAATGCTAAAGTTAGGGAAAGAAGTATTGGTGAAAAGTTTGACCTATTTATTCAATCGAATTCTTCAAGAGGAGCAGATTCCGGCGTAATGGATTACATCGACCATAATTCTATTACATAAAAAAGGAGATAGATCAAATATTAACAATTATCGTCCAATAAGTTTCTCCAAGTGTTTAATTGGCCGAATGAGAAATGATTTTTGGGAAAATCAACCTAGAGAGCAAGCAGGATTTAGAACAGGATTCGCTACAACTGATCATCTTCAAACAATAAACCAAATTATAGAAAAGTAAAAATTAGTGTACCTCCTTTTCATTGATTTTTCCAAAGCATTCGATACCATCGAACATGTGGCAATTTGGAATAGCTTAAAGAACCAAGGAATTCAGACTGGTTTTATCAGAATTTTAAAAAATTTATACGATAACAGTTCAGCAAGCATCACGTCAGACGTAAAAGGCAGCTCGTTTAAACTTGGAAGAGGAGTTAGGCAGGGAGACCCCCTTTCACCAGCACTATTTTCTTCTGTTTTAGAGGAGATATTCAAATTGTTTGATTGGGAAGCTTATGGTATAAATATAAACGGCGAAAAATTCGTTTCGCGGATGATATATGCCTTGTGGGAAACTGCTTTGAAGAGATAAAAATTATGTTAAACCAACTATGGGAGAAAGGTAAAGAAATAGGTTTGAATATAAATAAGGAAAAAACCAAAATAATAACTAATTCTGAAGAAATAGATTTATATCTAGAAATAGATTTATATACCGAAGATTTCATCTATCTAGGTCAACTAATATCTTTTAAAAAAAGCCAGATAAAGGAAATCGATAGAAGAATAACCAACGGGTGGAAACAACTATGGAGCTTAAAACATATATTTAACTCAAACATAAATTTAGCAACAAAAAAATACCTATTTGATGGAGCAGTGCTGCCTGTCCTAAGTTATGGTTCACAAACATGGAGTCTTACAACCGAAGCAGAAAACAAACTTAAAGTATGTCAAAGAGCTATGGAAAGGTGTTTATTCAACATTTCAAGGCGTCAGCGAATGAGACACTTCGAGGTACAACAGGCTTTACAGACGTAATCGAAAGAATTCGCCATTTAAAGTGGAGTTGGGCAGGACATGTAGCTCGATTAAAAGATGGGAGATGGACAATACAGGCAACAAACTGGACACCGAGAGATGGAAGGAGAAAGGTTGGAAGACAATTGAAGTGATGGAGAGATGATATCGAACGCTATGCAGGAAACTGGAATCAGAGAGCACAAGACAAAGTTAAATGGAAACATTTGGGGGAGGTTTATGCCCGTTCAAACTAAAAACAAATTATATATTTGTAACTACATTAACTCTATTTTGCTCATTAATGAATGAATTATTTATTACTTACTTAATCAATGAATTATTTATTACTTATTAAATTAAAATTAAATAAATTAAATTTAAGTAAATATAGGTGACCAAAACCAAAAGATGTTTGAAATGTGTTAGTCAGATATGTTCACTTTGTAAAATATGTACACACATACACATACGCATACACACATAAACATACACACATAAACATACACATACACATACACATACACATAAACACACATACACTTATGCTTTAACGTTTGTTTGATATTTTTGTTTCAGAACCACTAAGTTAAGTCAAATTGGCCAGCAAAAGAGGAGGTGATCTTGCTTCTTCGGATTCGAAGAAAAAAAGTTAAACAGCAGCGGAAAGATGAATCTGAAAGCGAAAGAGAACGTCGATTAGCTTTGAATCGTGAAAACAAAAAAAAGTGGACAGAAAAGTTGTCAGATGAACAGAAGGAAATCATCAAAGAATCGGACTGAATACGGCTAAGCTAAAAGGCGTAGACAAACTCCTGCAGTACAGAAATCTGAATTAGTGCAAAAACAAAAGGAAATGCGTGAAGTTTGCGTAAGACCAAAAAAGGAGGCCCATGATCAAAATACCAGTGTTCGCGATGTGGGAGGGACAACTAACAGAAAAAATACTCTGGATTGCGAGGCGTTTCATTACGATCCCGGAAAAAATTACAACGAGCATAAACACGGCATCATTGGCAAAATGGATCAATTGTGTCAGTTCTGTAGTGCTAAACACCTGGAATGTGTTGCTCAAAGAGAAAAGTTCGATTACCACCATTGGAACCTCTACCACCAGAATTGTTTCATTATGTGAACGGAGATACTTCCGAGTCAAAACATTTTCTTCAGAATATAAGGGCTTACAATGCTTGCTTTCAAATGACATCTTTCGGAGCAACATCTGAAAGTAATAGTGAACATCACTTCAGTCCTGTGTTTTCGATTAAAGGACAAGTTTATCATAAAGTAAAACCATTGTTACCACCGCCAACTGAATCTCATAAATTTTTGCAAGTATATTTTATTGGAGACGAACGGAAAGAAGTCGACCAACGTTGTGCAAACGTTAATGGATTGCGGCGAGAAATCATCGAAGACCTCCAAAGGATTCTGCACAAGTACAATCAGCTGATCAAACTTTTCAAAACAGCTCTTGAACGGATGATAACCGACGAATATAAAATTGTCATTCGACCGGACAAACGACCAGTTGGAGAACATGAGCGTCGTTTCATTGCACCTCAAGTTAATGAAATCGCTGTTGTGATCGAGTGCACAAATCGTGATATAATTATTCAACGAAGAAGTGAGAAACTGAAGCGTATCTCAGAAATACATCGGTCGTATGATGCGCTTCAATATCCGTTGATTTTCATACGAGGGGAAGACGGATATCACTTCAATCTGAAACATGTGGACCCAATTACAGGCAAAGACACGAATAAAAAAGTGATTTCAATGGAGTTTTACCCGTATCGGATAATATTAAGAAAAAATGAAGAATACAATCATATTCTAAATTCACGTCATCTATTTCAACAATTTTTGGTTGATATGTACACAAAAATTGAAGCAGAACGAATGTTATACTTCAGGCTGAACCAAAAAAAAAATTGCGTTCGGAAGAATATATTCATCTGAAAGACGCGATCATGAATGACGGCAACGTTAGTGACATAGGAAAACTGGTTATTCTACCATCATCGTTCATCGGAAGTCCAAGACACATGCATGAATACACACAAGACCCCATGACGTATGTTAGAAAATACGGTCGTCCTGATCTTTTCATAACTTTCACTTGCAACCCATCATTGTTGGATATGACAGATTACCTGGCATACGGACAAGCTTCCGCAGATCGTCACGATTTGATAGCGCGAGCTTTCAGACAGAAGCAAATAAAATTCATAGAAGTCATAAAAAACATAATATTTTTGGCAAAGTCAAATGTCGGATGTACACAAATGGAAGAAGCGAGGATTACCGCATTCACATAATTTAATTTTTTTTTTTTTTTTTTTTTTTTATGTGGCAGTGCTAAACTCAGGAATCACCCTTTGTACTACTAGTCCGTCATGTCGTTTGTCACGTCATGGTGCAATGTCTATCAGCAAGCTTAGTACGGGGGGGGGGGGAATAGGTTAAGGGTTATGAGTGAGTGGGGGGAATAGGTTAAGGGTTATGGGGGTGTGAAGGGGTGTTGAAGAAGGTGGCGATGAACTCCGCGTTTGAACTCTTGGATGTTGTAGGAGCTCGGAAATACTGACTGAGAGAGATTATTCCACAGTCGAGTTGTTCTATTTACAAACGAATTCATATCTTGTTGAGTGCGTGAAGTGTAGGTAAAGGGAATGAGACGAGTGGGCTAATCTGGTGTTGCGGTTATAATATTGCCGTGGAGGCAGGAGAGCGTTTATTTCGGAGGAACAGTCGCTATAATAGTAGCGATAAAATTTTGTTAGTGCTGCTACATTCCTACGGTGGCTCAAGGGGTCGATGGTGGAGCAGGCCGTGTCGTCATCAATTAATTTAAGGGCCTTTTTTTGGACCTTATCTAACCATTCCAAGGTGGTTATCGACGCGCCGCCCCAGACGAGGGAGTTATATTCGAGAAGAGGCCGAATGTAGGATTTATAAATAACAGCGCGAGCCGATGGCTGGAGGAGGAACTTGCATCTCTTAAGAAATCCCAAGCACTGGGATGCTTGTTTGGCGATTTGGAATATGTGGTCATTCCATCGCAAGTCTTTGGCTAATGTCACGCCTAAGATGTGTAGGGATGGGTCGGCCTTTAGTTCCACGCCATCCACTGTCAAGGATGGTGAGGTGTTGATCTTTTTCTTGGAAATAAGACTGTACTTGGTTTTGGAGGGGTTGAATTTGACACGATTCTTTGTTCCCCACTCTAATATAAGTTCAATGTCGTTGTTAATCGACTTTGACATTAGTTCGCGATCATCAAGACAGGATCTGGCATGAGTCTGTCTTGTATCGTAGCTGTAAGAGTAACGCAAGGTACCGTCGTCAGCGAAGCTGAGAAGTGGGTTGGAGGGGATTGAAAGTAGATCATTTACAAAGATAAGAAATAGGGCTGGTGATAAAATTGACCCTTGGGGGACCCCGGCAGAGATAGGGTGGGGTTCAGATTTGATGCCATCCAATACTACCTTAATTGAACGGCCGGAAAGGAAATTCTCAATCCATTTCTGTAAAAGTGAGTCGATTCCAATAGCTTTGAGTTTAGCTAACAAGGCTAAGTGCCAAACTCTATCAAAAGCCTTGGAGATATCCAAAGCAACCAGACTGGATTCACCTGATCCATGCAAACTTCGGCTGAGGTGTTCTGTAAGACAAACTAAAAGATCGCCAGTGGATCTTCTGTGTCGGAAGCCATACTGTCTGTCGTTTATGAGTAGGTTGGATTCTAGATATCCCATAAGTTTTTTGTTGATTATCGTCTCCATTGTTTTGGAGAGAATAGAAGTAATCGCTATTGGGCGGTAGTTAGAGGGGTCGCTGGAGTCACCTTTTTTCGGTATTGGCTGTACATGGGCAAGTTTCCAAGAGTCTGGATAGACTCCGGAAGAGTATGATAGGGCAAAAAGTTTGCGCAGAGGTTTTGCCAAAGGTGAGGCGCATTGTTTTAAGACGATAGGGGGTATATTATCGGGTCCAGTGGATTTATTGATATCGAGCTCCTTGAGGCACCTGTACACCTCGCGAGTCCTGAAGAAAACCCTGTCCATTAAATGAGCGCTGTGCTTTGGTTGTGTAAAAAAATCCAACCTGGTCAAATTGAAGACATAATTCGAGCTGAGATTCCAGATCCAAAAGAAAATCCTGATTTGCACAAAATAATAGTTAAAACCATGATTCATGGTCCATGTGGGAGACTTAATCCTAACTCGCCATGTATGAGCGAAGGTAAATGTACGAAGAAATATCCGAGGGCATTCCTAAATGAAACTCAAATGGGAGAAGATGGATATCCTAAGTACAGGCGACGATTACCGGAAAATGGTGTTTTTACTGCTAAAATTAAATTACGAAGTGTTCAAGAGATAGAAGTGGATAACAGCTGGGTCGTTCCATACAATCCACTTCACATTAGTACAGAGTATTGCCATTCTGTGAAATCAATCAAATATGTGTGCAAATACATTAACAAAGGAAGTGATATGGCTGTCTTCGCAATTTCCGGAGATCAAAATCAGCAAGATGAAATCGTTCAATTTCAAATGGGCAGATACATTAATAGTAATGAAGCGGCTTGGCGAATATTCGGTTTTCCAATCCACGACCGAGAACCAGCAGTTATTCATTTGGCAGTGCATTTAGAAAATGGACGAGTTTATTTCACAGAGAAGACTGCGAGGCAAGTTGTCAGCGAACCACCAGTGGATACTACATTGACTGCATTTTTGAAACTCTGTCAAAATGATGATCAATTTGCAAAAACCTTGCTGTACGTGGACGAACTTATTATACGTGGGACCCAAACAAACGGATTTTTCAAAGAAGAAAGCAAGGAGAACCACTTGAAGGTTACGAAGGAATATTCAAAAGTAACGCACTGGGGCGAGTCTACACGGTGTAACGGTCAGTTTTGCACGAAATCCCTAAATAACTACTTGACTCAAAATCACTGTCGGGAATGAAATCGAGAAGTTGCTCGGAACAAAAAAGTAGGCGTAGGAAAGAAAACAAAAAGGAAAAAGGAAAATTTTTGAGTAGACAGTCAGTGAGTTTTTAAGGAGTACAAATTAAAAGTCTACATGAGTTGTATTGTGGAATTGGTATACTATACATGAGTTTTATTGTTGAATTGGTAGATATATGAAATTTTTATCCGTTTTTATTTTTGGGGCGTTTTAAGCACACTTCCTTTGTCATTCAAAAGTTATTATTGGAAGAGATTTTTTTGAAAAAAAAAAAAAAAAAAAAAAAAAAAGTTAAATCGATTCAATAATGGTATTTTGGTTTTTGACTTCAGTTTTTTTTGACGGTGCAATACACAGATAGAGAAGAAAAATAAAACAAACATATACACCCCACAAATAAAATATTTATGTATGCTTTTAATTTATTAATTTAATTTATTAACATCCAACAAATTTAAATGCAGTTATACCCTCGACACACTAGCACACTTAATCCGGGTTATGACGTCAGAATGACGTAGACTCCATTTTATTTCCATTTCTTTTATATGGATCTACGTCATTTTGACGTCATAATCTGGATTAAGGGTGCTAGTGTGTCTCCGGTATTAGAATTACATTTAATCTTAGTTATAATTGTGTGTACATTTATTTGCTCTTTATTGGAAATATATTTTTCTCAATTTGTTTTCCTTTAAGTTGAACCCTTTATTTATGATATCGTGTGTAAAAAACTAGTGGGATGTTGTTTTATTTACCTCAAGAGTTAACCCTTCTATCACAGAAGGCGCACTTTTCAGCTAAGCATGAAAATCTATATATACATACACATACATACATACATATATAGGTATATAGAAATATATATGTATATATATACATATATAGAGTTTCCCTTCTAACACAGAAGGCGCACTTCCCAGCAGGGCTGAGAAATATTTACCACTGCCGTGGCTCAGCTGAGACATGCAAACATAAAAGATTAAGTACCAATAAAAATTGCATGCGAAACACATAAACAGTCATGAGACAACAAACTCCTTTTAAGCAGGTCTTTGTTAGTGCTTACGCTAAAAACATTAATATTTTTATTTACATTAATGAACATGCGATTAACAGGCTCAAATCGGCCATAGTTGGTTTTAGAGGAGTTGATGTGTAAGAGCAGTGGTCCTCTCAGATTGCATCGGCTCTCTCTAAACGACGCACGGCGCCTTAGAAAACCTGAGTCGACACGTCCATTAAGAAGCTGGTGAACGAAAACAACATCGGCCACCTCACGACGCTTGTGGAGAGGGTTTAAGTTGAGTAACTTAAGTCGGTATTCATATGGTGGAAGAATCAAAGGGTCTTCCCAAGGAAGGTGATTCAATGCGAATCGAACGAACCTACGTTGAACCGACTCAATTTTTCCAACATGCGAAGAATAGTGAGGAGACCAAACCTGGGACGCATATTCAAGTAAAGGTCTGACACGGGAAATGTAGAGGTGTTTAGTGATCAGGGTGCTGTTAAATTCTTTGGACCACCTTTTTATAAAACCCAAGACTAAGCTGCTCTTGGAAGAAATATAGTTGATATGAGTAGAGAAGTCTAGCTTGGTGTCAAATCTAATCCCGAGATCTTTGACTAAATTAACACGGGGGACACCCTCACCAGAGAATGAGTAGTTATAAATTATAGGATCACGTCGCCTACAAAAAGTCATGACTTCGCATTTACTAATATTAAGAACCATGTTGTTGTTGGCGCACCAAGAGAAAAAGGTGTCTAGGTCGACCTGCAAAAGTTTGCAGTCCTCCATACTCTTTACGTGACGGTACAATTTGATGTCATCGGCATAAATCAGGATTCTGCAGTGTCTTAGCAAGGTAACAATATCATCAATAGAAAGAATAAAGAGGATAGGGCCAAGATGACTGCCTTGAGGGACACCGGATGACGCCTCAATGGTCGCGGATTTGGATCCAGGATCCTAGAGACTAGCCACTAATCACGCTTTTTCATGGTATTCTTTCTGTTGAATAACACTTCAGACTGGATGACAATATATTAAGTGGAGATTGATCCGCACTCACTTCCATACCAATAATTCGAATGTGTCAAATTGAAAAAAAAGCACATCCCACATGTAAACATTTAAACATTGTAATCTAAACATTTTTCTTTGGATTGGAGGCAAATCTAATGTGAAGCACTTTGCACAACAGAATTAGGTGTATTATTTTACTTAAACATACATGTATTATTGTTAAAAATTCGGCTTACCGCACCTTTTGTATTAATAATTTACACTTCAATGTAACTTTTTTTTATTTTTAAAGAAAAAATCACGCACGCACTTCACTTTTCTTTAAATGTAGAACATCTACTGAAAAACATAGGCATCTGTTTATCCATAGCATATATGCACGTGCACACACACAAGTGCCCCCACCTCGCAATGAGACCAACACCAATAATTACCCAGCAAGAATTTGAAAGAATTGATATATTTTAATTGCACCCCATCTATGACAAAGAATAGTGAACACCATCTATGGCAATATTACATTACTCTTCGTTTTACCTATGATTATCAATTTCCATAAAATATACAAAATACATTTCATAAATAATAGAAAATCTGTTGTCATAATTCAGTACTTCCTTCGAAACTTTATACATATCTAGCATTGGAATGTACCTTTTTACGTAAGCATAAATAAATACATATGTTTATTTATTTATTTATTTTTTTTTTATGTGGCAGTGCTAAGCTCAGGAGTCACCCTTTGTACTACTAGTCCGTCATGTCATTTGTCACGTCATGGTGCAATGTCTAGCAGTAAGCTTAGTACGGGGGAGGGATGAGGGGGGGCATAGGTTAAGGATTAAAAGGTACGGGGGGGTATTGAAGAAGGTGGTGATGAACCCTGCGTTTGAACTCTTGGATGTTGCAGGAGTTCGGAAATACTGACTGCGAAAGGTTATTCCACAGCCGAGTTGTTCTATTAACAAACGAATTCATATCTTGTTGAGTGCGTGAAAAGGGTAGTTGCAGGTGAAGGGAATGAGACGAGTGGGCTAATCTGGTGTTGCGGGTATAAGATTGCCGTGGAGGCCGGAGAGCGTTTAACTCGGAGGAACAGTCACTGTGGTAGTAGCGATAAAATTTTGTCAGTGCTGCTACATTCCTACGGTGGCTCAGGGGGTCGATGGTGGAGCAGGCGGTGTCGTCATCAATTAACTTGTGCCACATACCTACAAGCAGTGGCGTATTTACCCTAGGGCCATGGGGGCCATGGCCCGGGGCGACAGGCTGCGATGGGCGGCACAAGTATCCTCGTGCTCAGCTTTGGAAACTTTTAATAATCGTTACAATACACTGAGAGATAACTGTTATAAAAGCAATATTTTTCGTGATATAACAAATATAGATCAGCTTTCTTTAATTGCGAGATCCATTTATTCATTCTTGTGTGGTGACCGCGTAAACTTAATTACCAAGTCTTGCGCAAAGTCACACAACAACCTCCCACACGATAAACGATCAGTCGGAACACTATCGATCACCGAACTCAAAGTTCAGTGATCTTGCCGTTTTCTGTTCCGTCCCCCATCGTGTTTATCGAAGATCCAATTTCCGGCATCTACGATACTCACTGTCCGAAGGTTCCTCCTTAGTGAAACTCAAGGTCCCGCCGCACGCCAAATAAAAACATAATATAATATCATAAATAATATATCTATATAACAATATCTATATATACGTAATTTCAAGTATTAATAAGACTTAATTATAAATACTACAATAATCCTGTTAATCTAATAAAGTGTTTAACAATAAACCACAAACGTATTATTTCATAAAACCGCACACTTTTTTTGGCGCGTCTTGCCTGAGACCTATTTTATTTGGTCTATACCAACCCCGTCGTTAAAAAGGGCGGCAGGTTAATGCCGTAAACATACTAAGGGCGACCGACGAATCGCTTTCCACAGAGACTGTCAAAAGTGAATAGAATACACCGCTTTTATATTAAGGTGCACAATTTGCAAATCACTACGAGCTCTCCCATTTGATCAATCTAATTTCGTGTCGATGCCTGTCAAAGTTTCATGGGCGCTGTGGGATGGGTTTGCGTAGCGCCCCTCGTGTATTACTGTGTGCGTGCTACTTTACATCTTTATGGTGTAAACATGCTAAGGGCGACTGCGAAACTATTTTCCTCGGCCACGGCGAATGGCTTGACGATATTTGATGTGAGCACACACTAAGAGCGACGGCGAAACAAATTAAAAAAATACACACCGGAATTACCGTCATGCACGGCCGAATATGCTGCACACGCACACAGGAGCACACGAAAATGGCAACACAAGCCCATGCCACAACACACATGTAACTTTAACAGGCGACGGCTACGAAATAGAACTTGGATTGATTCAGTCGCCGGGCTCGGGGGCGTAGTTATCGCAATGGTCTGCAGATTGTGCAGCTTCATACAAAAGAGGTGTATTCTATTCGTTTTTGACAGTCGCTGAGCAAAGCGATTCGTCGGTCAGCCGTAGCATGTTTACAGCATTAGACTTTTAATACAGCCTAAAATTGAGTTTGGACTCAAATACCAAATGTCACTGGGAGCGGGGAAGTCGCGATGTAGGAGAGTCAGTCTCGTCCTCACGTCCTCACAGCCTCACAGCCACACAACAAGTGCTCCGCAGTTTCGGAAGCTGTCCCGCATGACCGACAACTACAGTCAGCTACCAGCCCTATTCTGCTTAGATAATAATTGTGAGATTTTTTTCAAGTTAAATGATTCTGTCCTTTCTGCCAAACACTGGCCACAAAGTAGAACATATACTGCTAGCAGTTATGGTACCTTCAACATACTGAATATCGACATTAATAATTGCAGAGGTCTAACCTATGGAAATGCCAGCAGTATGGTTGGGCAGTATAGGCTAAGATCAAAGAAAAATTTTAGTATGTAACATAGGTGCCGCAGATTAGTTAAACTTGACCCGATCATCGGTAGCTGCTCAGAAGCTACACAGATTTGCGTGTTGCTGCAAAAGCTATACATATATCCTTTTTTTAGCATTAATCGAACGTATAAAATTACTAAATAAGCCCTAAAAATGTAACCGTGAACTATTTGTCACTATGCGGTGGTCAGATAAGGACGGTACCTGCGCTAGGCCTGATAAAAATTGGAAGGAAATAATAGCGGCTCTTGACGTTATAAAAAATGACTGCCCACCAAAAAGGGTTGGTTCAAAATGAAGCGGCAGGTCTATGGCCTCAAGTTCACTCAAACTCTCTAGAAACGGCTATATTATCGGAATTTCGGGAATCCAAAACTCTTCAACATGTCGAGGCAGACGCTGATGCTTTTGAAGAGGCTAGTAGTCTTGAGTAGTACACAATTATAAAATGAGTTTATTAGAGGTGCCTCTTTTTTCGTTTGACCCAGTACAGTGTCATACTTTACATAAGGCGAAGTGCCGTTGTTATGACAAAATGACAAAAACAATGAAATTAAAGAATGAAAGAAAATAAATACCAATGAAGGTATTTTTTATGATTTTGACTCTAATATGCATTAAACTGCCTCAGATTGAGTAAGAAACATATGCCTCCACAATGAATGTGTGAGGACCTTGCTCGAAGAGGATGCAATCACACCTCGTCTCATTTATCTCGATACACGCTCATATATCAATAGGACCTTATTTTTGAGTCAGGACTTTGAAAATTGTCGTTAGTTCAATTTAACATCGTGAAAGGGGAAATGTACTGCCTTGTGTAAGTCTGGCTCCACTATAGAGGCTAGTAAAAGCTACAGCTAAGAATAACTCCACAGAAAAATACAGAAGCAATCGCAATCCTCATATGGTGCAATAACTGCCAAATTTGCACTCTAATGTAAATCGGATACAATCTAATGTAAATCGGCAACAATTATTGTAGCTTATTGATCTTGCAATTGATCTACAAGAGTGTCCTTTTAAAAAAAATTTTTGACGTTACGGTATTTTTATATTATTAAAATGATTACCTTTTTTTCCATTAATGTATGGGGCGGAAATGTCCTAGGCCCAGGGCGCCAAATCTTATAATACGCCACTGCCTACAAGTTAGTGTTTGGAGTAATGGGAAGGCGCTAGATCGGGGTGCGAAGGACCAGGGTTCGATTCTTAATGAATTTGAGTACTTTTTTTAGCTATGATGATTTATTGTAGTATAATAAACTAAGCCTGCGTTGATGGTAAAATCTCAAAGCGGCGACTAATTAAAACTTTTGGTACATATTCAATTGTGAGCTATAACTCAATCTATAATAAGCTAAATAAGCCAAATCCGTTCTTAACTAGAACTTTTATTTCACGTTGCATTGATTTAATTATTGTCATAATGCTGTATCCTAGTTTGGCCATGGAGATTCATAAGTATTACACTGACCAACGCTATATATAATTAATCTTGAAAAGTTTTTGTTAAAGGCTAATGTAGGCTATAAGTTGTAAGACTTTGCGTAATCTAAAACTTAACAAAGTATTTAACAAATACTACAATATAATCATCATAGCTTAAAAAAAGGAAATCAAATGTAAACAATAAAATTCTTTGATTCTTCACCCACATCATGGTATATTTCTTTATTCAATACTAGCATAAAACCCGCGTGCCTTGCAACGCCTTTAAATAAAAACTGTTTATTATGTGCACTGTTTTCCTTGAAAAGAAAACAAACAAAAAAGTCAGTTGTTATTATCCCTAAAAAAGGTTTATTATAGAGCATTTTTTTAATAAACATGGTAAACAAATTGCTGCGTATATCACCTCTGCTCAACAAATCTGCAAGTTTTGAAGCAGAGATTGGTGTGTATATGTCATCAAGAGAAGTGACAAAGGAATCCTAAATAAAGTAAATTTTGAGTCATTCATTTCCACGTGATTATAAGGATGCACTGTCAAAATTTCAGCCCTTCAGCCCCAGCGGTTTGGGTTAACTCCATTTCACCCCTTTAGGGGATGAATTTCGAAAAATCTATTTATAGTGGATGTCCACGTCATTATAGGGATGCACTGTCAAAATTTCAGCCCTATAGCTCCAGCGGTTTTGGGTTGACCCCATTTCACCCCCTTATGGAATGAATTTCTAAAAATCGCTTCTTAGTGGATGTCCACGCCATTATAGGGATGCACCGTCAAAATTTCAGCCCTATAGCTCCAGCGGTTTGGTAAACCCCATTTCACCCCCTTAGGGGATGAATTTCGAAAAATCGCCTCTTAGTGGATGTCCACGTCATTATAGGGATGCACTGCCAAAATTTCAGCCCTATAGCTCAGGCGGTTTGGGTAAACCCCATTTCCCCCTTTGGGGAACGAATTTCGAAAAATCGCTTGTTAGTGGATGTTCACGTCATTATTGGGATTCACTGTCAAAATTTCAGCCCTATAGCTCCAGCGGTTTTGGGTTGACCCCATTTCATCCCCTTATGGGATGAATTTCTAAAAATCGCTTCTTAGTGGATGTCCACGCCATTATAGGGATGCACCGTCAAAATTTCAGCCCTATAGCTCCAGCGGTTTGGTAAACCCCATTTCACCCCCTTAGGGGATGAATTTCGAAAAATCGCCTCTTAGTGGATGTCCACGTCATTATAGGGATGCACTGCCAAAATTTCAGCCCTATAGCTCAGGCGGTTTGGGTAAACCCCATTTCCCCCTTTGGGGAACGAATTTCGAAAAATCGCTTGTTAGTGGATGTTCACGTCATTATTGGGATTCACTGTCAAAATTTCAGCCCTATAGCTCCAGCGGTTTTGGGTTGACCCCATTTCACCCCCTTATGGGATGAGTTTCGCAAAATCGCTTGTTAGTGGATGTCCACGTCATTATTGGGATTCACTGTGAAAATTTCAGCCCTATAGCTCCAGCGGTTTGGGTAAACCCCATTTCACCCCCTTAGGGGATGAATTTCGAAAAATCGCCTTTCTGAGATTTGAAACAAATAATTTTAAACCAGAATTGTCTAATCTTTCAATTGGTGGCATTCATAATGTTCTACGATATACATTAGCCGAGATACCAGGCGTAGAGCGTAAAAAATGGTGACAAATCGTACTAATTAATTAATTAAAAAAAAACTAATCAAAATAGCGAAAAACGGAAACTTACTTCCACCTTCTGGGGTATCCATGCATCTACAAAAAAAATTTCAGATTTCTATCTCTTCTAGTTTGGCTACAATGCGTGACGGTACGCACAAGCAGACACACAGATACACAGACACACAGATACACAGACACACAGACACACAGACACAGACACACAGACACACACTTTCCTTTATTAATATAGAAGAAGAAGATACCTAAACAATAGCTTTTGAGCTGCAAATAAAAACTATATGGCATATAGTATATGCCATAATTTTGTTATCATCGGTTTTTGTTCTGGAAGCAAATTTAGAGACGTATTCATGTCAAAAACTTGTTTCATATGAAACAAATCCCCGAAGGAAATTAAAAAAAAGTTATTATGACGAAAAAAAAGCACCGCGAACCGGAATCAAACTCGCAGCCCTTCACAGTCCGTAGACGAAGTACCGTCGACCTTCTAGACCTTCGGGCCATGGCTGATACTGTCGGTGGTTGGCTAATATGTTAATAAATCATTTCAGAAAGAAGAAAAAGAGAAAAGAAAACAATCTGCCCGACCAGGGCTTGAACCTGCAACGCTACGCGCCGCCGGATCGAGGATCCAACGCGCTACGCACTCTCACACCGACCTTCTATCAGTTTTGCAGCAATAAAGTAATTTGTTCGGTGCCTATGAAATGTTTAGGTTGAACTAATTTTAATGCCCGATTCCACAGTGAAAGCTTAAACCTCGAAATTGAGTTAAGCTTCCGCTTAAATGTTTTTGGTGTTCCACAGTGGAGGTTTTTCTCTTAAACTGAGCTCAAATATCGCGTTAGCTTAAGCTGCCAAATTTGAGCGCTTAACTTTAAGCCGTGAGGCTTATCGTTGAGAAATGTCAATTTTGTGTGAGAAGTGATTGCTTTGGTTGTTTGATTCTATGCCTAATACATACAAATTTAGTTAATAAAAACTTAAAAATATGATTATGATAATTTTTTGAATATGATAATTTTTTAGATACGGGGCAAATCGTTTGTAAAATTTTTGTAAAATATTAAAAATTCTGAGAAAAATCACTTCCTTATATTGATGGACTATAAAGACGGTCTTAAATACATCGTTCGTGCAATTAAATTTATAAATTTTCATTCATTTCAGTAAGCGTTTATATGCCCTGGTAAAAATTTGGTATCTACTTTTCGTTTTAAACCTACCAAATATTTCGTTTAAATCATACATATTTTTTGTGACAAATCTACAGCGAAGTTCGATAAAATTGAATTTTTGGTTTGGTCTACAGCACCACCTACATGACTGTAAACAATAATAAAATGAACAGCATATAAAATATGCATATAAACAAATAAATAATTTATATTATTTCCGCGAAATTTCTTAATCCTTACTAATATTATAAATGCGAAAGTAACTCTGTCTGTCGGTCTGTCTGTCTGTCTGTCTGTATGTTACGCTTTCACGCCTAAACCGCTGGACCGATTTTGATGAAATTTGCAACAGACATAGCTTAGACCTTGGAGACGGACATAGGTTGAAGGGGGTGAAATGGGGTTCAATTAGTTGTAAGGGGACTTTTTTTCTTTTCTTTTTTTCTATTGTATAAAAAGTATTGTATAAAAGTATAAAAGTATAAAAGTAACTGACTGAGAGACAACGCACAACCTAAGCCGCTAGAGCTAAAGGGCTGAAATTTTTAACAGTGCATCCCTAGCGATTTTTCGAAATTCATCCCCTAAGGGGGTGAAATAGGGTCAACTCAAAACCGCTGGAGCTATAAGGCTGAAATTTTGACAGTGCATCCCTATAATGACGTGGACATCCACTAAGAAGCGATATATATTATGGGGATATCCATTATAACGCGATTTTTCGAAATTTATCCCCTAAGGGGGTGAAATAGGGTTTACCCAAACCGGTAAAGCTATAGGGCTGTAATTTTGACAGTGCATCCCTATAATGGCGTGGTCTTCCACTATAAAGCGATTTTTCGAAATTCATCCCCTAAGGGGGTGAAATAGGGTTTATTCAAACCGGTAAAGCTATAGGGCTATAATTTTGACAGTGCATCCCTATAACGGCGTGGACATCCACTATAAAACGATTTTTCGAAATTCATCCCCTAAGGGGGTGAAATAGGGTTTACCCAAACCGGTAAAGCTATAGGGCTGTAATTTTGACAGTGCATCCCTATAACGGCGTGGACATCCACTATAAAACGATTTTTCGAAATTCATCCCCTAAGGGGGGAAATAGGGTCTGCCCAAACCGGTAAAGCTATAGGGCTATAATTTTGACAGTGCATCCCTATAATGGCGTGGTCTTCCACTATAAAGCGATTTTTCGAAATTCATCCCCTAAGGGGGTGAAATAGGGTTTACCCAAACCGGTAAAGCTATAGGGCTGTAATTTTGACAGTGCATCCCTATAACGGCGTGGACATCCACTATAAAACGATTTTTCGAAATTCATCCCCTAAGGGGGTGAAATAGGGTCTACCCAAACTGGTAAAGCTATAGGGCTATAATTTTGACAGTGCATCCCTATAATTTTTTTTTTTTTTTTTTTTATTTCCCAATAAAATATTACACCTGTCCTAGAACAATAAGTAATTGTTTTAACAGTTTAGGGATTCAATTTTAAGCTTAAAGACCATTGTCTTTTATACTTAGTTTGTACATTTTTTTTTTACAATAATTATTAATTATACATAATCATGGAGTGATAAATTGGAGATCCACTGGTCTGCGTCTATTCAGTCTTCTTGTTGTGTTGGCTTCTTGCTGGGGTAGATCACGTATTTCCTTGTTTTGGTGGGATGTTATTGTGATTTGCTGCTTCTTGCTGTATCTTTTAATCTCGTCCCTGATGCTAGGTACTTTGAGGTCGCGATGTATATCATCATTGGATATGTACCAAGGTGCATTCACAATAGTCCTGAGTATTTTTGACTGCTGTCTTTGAATGATGTCGATGTTTGTTTTGCTGGCTGTTCCCCATATTTGGATGCCATACATCCAAATAGGTTTTATTACTGTGTTGTAAATTAATAACACTGCGTTACACGATTTTGGTACCCTCTTAACTGCTAGCTGGAATAAATAGGTAATGAGTCATAGATTAAATGTTCCAAACATATGTGGTATCCATCACGTCTAGTTTTCGAGGTAGGTGGTCTAGTTACGAAGTACGGATTCTATTAGATTTCTTTTAAATAGTTCATTTGTTAGGGGTTTTGACCTCTAACTAAATGTTAAATTGGTTGTACGCCTCTAGGAGTTATTCAAGTTTAAGTAAATATTAAAAAAATAAATTTTTTTGTTTTCGTAAACACCCTGTATCTTAGTGGATAGTGGGGATAGCCCCCTCTCTAGAACAATTTTTTTCTCCAAAACTAACCAGGAATCACCCCTGAAAATATTAGCAACGTGGTCCAACAGAGGATATAGCGAACATCTGATTACCTATACAAGTTGCGAATTAGGGGGACATGAGTATCTCAAATCTTTAAAACGGCGATATCTCATGAACGGTCATTCGTACG